>JAKWIX010000323.1:16343387-16368387 GCA_027704785.1 Solanum chmielewskii | reverse complement strand
TCGATAGGCATAACGCCTAGTATCCATCGTTTATGGCTAGAACTACTGGGGTATCTAATCCCATTCACTCCCCTAGCTTTCGTCTCTCAGTGTCAGTGTCGGCCCAGTAGAGTGCTTTCGCCGTTGGTGTTCTTTTTTGATCTCTACGCATTACACCGCTCCACCAGAAATTCCCTCTGCCCCTACCGTATTCCAGCTTGGTAGTTTCCACCGCCTGTCCAGGGTTGAGCTTTATGATTTGACGGCGGACTTAAAAAGCCACCTACAGACGCTTTACGCCCAATTATTTCGGATAACGCTTGCATCATCTGTATTACCGCAACTGCTGGCACAGAGTTACCCGATGCTTATTCCCAGGATACCCTCATTGCTTCTTCTTCGGAAAAAGAAGTGACCCGTGGGCCTTCTATCTCCACGCGACATTGCTCCGTCAGGATTTCACCCATTGCGGAAAATTCCACTCAGATGCTTCTTCTTTTCTTTTCCCTGAAGCAGCTGGGCCATCCTGGACTTGAACCAGAGACCTCGCCCGTGAAGTAAATCATCACACCTACGGTCCAATCAATTGGGAGAGAATCAATAGATTCCTTTTCGGGAGCAATTCATCCTTCCCGAACGCAGCATACAACTCTCCGTTGTACTGCGCTCTCCAAGTGTGCTTGTTCCCCCCTTCTTCCGATCTCTACGCATTTCACCTCTCCTTTGGAAATTCCCTCTGCCCCTACCGTACTCTAGCTTGGTAGTTTCCACCGCCTGTCCAGGGTTGAGCCCTGGGATTTGACGGCGGACTTAAAATATGAATTTTGCTTAGTCTAGCATAGAGGGTGTTACATTGTCTCCCACTTGGGAACATTCATCCTAGAATGAAGTATAAACTAGCTTAAATGGAGGGACAGAGTTGCAACCCCTACCACTAAACACTGGAAATTGATTTATGACTGATCTATGTTTCGATAACATGCAAATACTTGGCCTTCATGGTTTCTTAAGAGGAAATACTACCTCAAGTTGGTATGGAATTAGAAAGAAAGTGATGAGGATACTTGGCCTTTATGGTTGCTTCTTCTTCCCAAGTAGCTCCCTTCACAGACTCACTCCTCCTCAAAACCTTAACTAAAACAACTTCTTTGTTTCTTAATCTTCGAACCCTCTAATAAAGGATTTCAACTAGTACCTCTTGATAAGTGAGATTATACTTCAAAATCATATTTTCTAAATGCACAATACATGCTAGATAACCCAAACACTTCTTCCATAACAAAATGTGAAAAATCGAATGCAGTATTGCTAGTTCTTTTTGGCAAGTCTAATTCATAAGGCACTTTACAACCCCTTTTGAGATCTTGTAACGACCTACATATCTAGGGTTGAACTTCCCTTTCTTATAAAATCTCATCACCCCTTTATTGGCGATACTCTTTGGAAAACCAATCATCATCTTGAATCTCTAGTTCCCTTCTCCTTACATCTGTATAGGATTTTAGGCGACTCTAGCTTATCTTAGATTTATCTCTAATGAGTTGCACTTTCCCCAATCATCATGAACTGAACATGTCCCTAACAAGGATACTTCATCTTCTTCAAACCAGCCAAATATAATTCTACATTTACACCCATACAATGCCTCATAAGGGCCCATTTAAATGCTGGAATGATAACTATTATTGTAGGCGAACTCAAAAGAGGAAGGTGATTATCTCAATTGCCCATGAAATCGATCACAACCTCTCAATATGTACTCTAAGGTATGAATGTTTAACTCTGCCTTCATATTCTTTTGCGGATTAAAATATTGTGCTAAGATTAACATGAATACCATGACCTTTCTGAAATAACTATTGGAGATGATAGACAAAGGAACCCCATACAATGTAACTATATTGGAGATGATAGACAAAATATCCCCATGCAATGTAACTATATAATTAATTTAAATCTATAGTATTTTTGAATTCCTCCGAAAGGAAGGATGGCAATTTGATTATTTACCCATCTGAGTCTGATAGATTCTATTTTTCTCTTTCTTACCTTTCATTCATAGTAGTCTTAATGACTAGTAGTTTGAAGCCTTAAGAAAGCGGTTTTTTTTCGGCACGAACTTTTCACTAGGTTCTTGAAATTGAAACCTCCAGTCTTCAAGGGTGTTGAATCTGAGGATGCCTATGATTTTCTGGTTGATTGTCATGAGCTTCTACATAAGATGGGCATAGTAGAACGATTCGGTGTTGAGTTGTAACCTATCAGTTTCAGGGAAATGCCAAAATGTGGTGGCAATCGTATGTTGAGTGTCAACAAGCACATGCACCACCTATGACTTGGGCATCATTCTCTAGCTTGTTTATGGAGAAGTATATACCCCGGACTTTGAGGGATAGGAGGAGGGATGAGTTCCTTAGCCTAGAGCAAGGCAGGATGTCGGTTACTGCTTATGAGGCTAAGTTTCGTGCATTATCCAGGTATGCCACCCAGCTTTGCTTCAGTCCACAAGAGCGGATTTGCCGTTTTGTGAAGGGATTGAGGTCAGATTTGCAGATTCCAGCCTTACAGGTAGCTACTGCAGCAAATTCCTTTCATGAGGTGGTAGATTTTGTGATAGAAGTGGAGGGAGTGAAGCCAGACGACTTCACCATGGCATCGACACCTAAGAAGTTTTGTAAGGGAGGTGAGTTTGGTGGGTCTTACTACAGAAGGCAGAGTTCAGGAGGTTACCCAGCCTGACCTATTCAGTCTTCACTGCAGGCTGTAGCTGGGGGTCCACCGCAGACCGGTCAACACTTCTCTGAGTTTGGGGGTTATCCACAGACTTCGTCGTTCTCACAGAGACCTATGTTTGAACCCAGAGAGTGTTATGTATGTGGGGAGACTGGACATATTAGGAGGTATTGTCCAAAACAGAGTTACAGACCCCCAATAGTCAGAGGTAGAGGTGGTCATGGAAGAGGCCGCCATGCTGGAGGACGGGGTGGCAAAGGTAATGGAGGTCACCAAATCAACCGGGGTGGCGGGAAAACTGGAACTACTGCATCGCAACATGGTAGGGGCAACGGGCAGACAGGTGATAGGACCCATTGTTATGCTTTCCCTGGGAGGTTTGCAGCGGAGACATCTGATGCTGTTATCAAAGGTAATCTTTTGGTTTGTGATTACATGGCATATGTATTATTTGATCCTGGATCCACATTTTCATATGTATCTTCCACATTTGCTACTGGTTTTGATTTACATTGTGATTTGCTTGACATGCCTATACGTGTCTCTACTCCGGTGGGTGATCCTGTGATAGTTGAAAAGGTGTATAGGTCTTGTCTTGTAACTTTTGTGGGGAGCAATACTCATGTAGATTTGGTTATCTTAGAAATGGTTGATTTTGATGTAATTCTGGGTATGACTTGGCTTTCTCCAAATTTTGCAATCTTAGATTGTAACACTAAAACAGTAACGTTGGCGAAGCCTGGGACAGATCCGTTAGTGTGGGAGGGTGACTACACTTCCACTCCAGTTCGTATCATCTCCTTTCTTCGTGCTAAGAGAATGGTTTATAAAGGGTGTTTAGCTTTCTTGGCACACCTCAGGGATGATACTACCCAATTACCTTCAATTGAGTCGGTTTCGATAGTCCGTGAGTTTCTGGATGTGTTTTCTACAGACCTTCCTGGTATGCCACCGTATAGGGATATTGACTTTTGCATTGATCTGGAGCCGGGTACTCGCCCCATTTCCATACCCCCTTATAAAATGGCTCCCGCTGAGTTAAGAGAGTTAAAGGCCCAACTTCAAGAGTTGTTAGGTAAGGGCTTCATTCGACCAAGTGCATCCCCTTGGGGTGCTTCTGTTTTATTTGTGAAGAAGAAGGATGGAAGTTTTATGATGTGCATAGACTACAGGCAACTGAATAAGGTAACTGTTAAGAACAAGTACCCTCTTCCTCGCATCGACAATTTATTTGATCAGTTACAAGGTGCTTGTACCTTCTCAAAAAACGATTTGAGATCTGGTTATCATCAATTGAAAATACGGGCAACGGATGTGCCAAAGACTGCTTTTCGGACCAGGTATGGGCATTATGAGTTTTTAGTAATGTCTTTTGGGCTTACGAATGCCCCTGCTGCTTTCATGAGCTTGATGAACGGGATTTTTAAGCCATATCTGGATCTCTTTGTCATTGTATTCATTGATGATATACTGGTATACTCAAAGAGCAGGAAAGAACATGAGGAGCACTTGAGAATTGTATTGGAAATGTTGAGGGAGAAAAAGCTTTATGCGAAATTCTCCAAGTGTGAGTTTTGGCTAGATTCAGTGTCCATCTTAGGGCATGTGGTTTCTAAGGATGGAGTGATGGTTGATCCTTCTAAGATTGAAGCAGTGAAGAGTTGGGTAAGACCTACTAATGTTACAGAGGTAAGGAGCTTCATTGGTTTAGCTAGATACTACCGTTGATTTGTCAAGGGATTCTCTTCTGTTGCTTCCCAATTGACAAACTTGACTAAGCAGAGTGTTCCATTTGTATGGTCGGACGAGTGTGAAGAATGCTTTCAGAAGCTCAAAACTTTGTTGACTACTGCACCAATTCTTACCCTTCCAGTGGAAGGTAAGAATTTCATTGTTTATTATGATGCATCCTATTCCGGTTTGGGTGCAGTGCTAATGCTAGATAAGAATGTAATTGCTTATGCCTCGAGGCAATTAAAGGTGCATGAACGTAATTATCCGACCCATGATTTGGAGTTGGCTGCCGTAGTGTTTGCATTAAAGCAATGGAGACATTATCTATATGGGGTTAAGTGTGAAGTCTACACAGATCATCGCACTTTACTGTATGTATTTACTCAAAAAGATTTGAATTTGAGACAGAGGAGGTGGATGGAACTACTGAAGGACAATGATATTACTATCTTGTACCACCCAGGAAAAGCTAATATTGTGGCAGATGCTTTTAGTAGAAAGGTAGGGAGCATGGGAAGTCTAGCTCACTTGCAGGTTTCTAGACGCCCATTGGCTAGAGAGGTTCAGACTCTGGCTAGTGACTTTATGAGGTTGGAAGTGCTGGAGAAGGGAGGATTTTTAGCCTGTGTAGAGTCAAGATCTTCCTTTCTTGACAAGATTAAGGGAAAGTAGTTTACTGATGAGAAACAGATCCGGATTCGAGATAAAGTATTGCGAGGAGAGGCTAAAGAAATAAAAATCGATGAGGAAGGCGTTTTGAGAATCAAGGGAAGGGTATGTGTACCCCGCGTCGATGATTTGATTCACACTATTCTTACAGAGGCTCATAGTTCAAGATATTTTATACATCCTGGTGCAACCAAGATGTATCGAGACCTAAAGCAACATTTCTGGTGGAGTAGGATGAATCGTGACATTGTTGATTTTGTTGCTCAATGCCCGAATTTTCAGCAGGTAAAGTATGAACACCAGAGGCCTGGAGGGACACTTCAGAGAATGCCCATTCCTGAATGGAAGTGGGAGAGAATTGCAATGGACTTCGTGGTTGGTCTTCCAAGGACAATGGGTAAGTATGACTCTATTTGGGTAATTGTTGACAGATTAACTAAGTCGGCTCACTTCATTCCGGTTAAGGTGACTTACAATACAGAGAAGTTAGCCAGGCTCTATATCTCAGAAGTCGTTCGGTTGCATGGAGTTCCACTTTCCATCATATCAGATAGAGGTACACAATTTACTTCTAAGTTTTGGAGAACATTGCATGCCAAGTTAGGTACTAAGTTGGATCTTACTACTGCATTTCACCCTCAGACCGATGGCAGTCTGAGCGATTGATTCAGGTTTTGGAGGATATGCTTCGTGCATGTGTGATAGAATTTGGTTGTCATTGGGATAACTACTTACCCTTCGCAAAGTTCTCATACAACAATAGCTATCACTCAAGTATTGATATGGCCCCATTTGAGGCACTGTACGGGAGAAGATGTAGGTCTCCCATTGGGTGGTTTGATGCATTTGAGGTTAGACCTTGGGGTACTGACCTTCTGAGGGAATCGTTAGATAAAGTGAAATGCATTCAAGAAAAGCTTTTAGCGGCTCAAAGTAGACAGAAGGGATATGCAGATCGAAAGGTTAGAGACTTGGATTTTATGGAGGGTGAACAAGTCTTGCTGAAGGTTTCACCCATGAAAGGGGTGATGCGGTTCGGTAACCGAGGTAAGCTTAGTCCGAGGTACATTGGTCCATTTGAAGTTCTGAAGCGCGTGGGGGAGGTAGCTTATGAATTAGCCTTGCCCCCAGGGCTCTCAGGAGTGCACCCGGTATTTCATGTGTCTATGCTGAAAAGATATCATGGGGATGCAAACTACATCATTTGTTGGAATTCAGTTCTTCTTGATGTAAATTTTTCTTATGAGGAGGAGCCTGTTGCCATTTTAGATAGAGAAGTCCACAAGTTAAGATCAAGGGAGATTGCATCCATCAAGGTTCAATGGAAGAATCGGCCAGTTGAAGAGTCCACTTGGGAGAAGGAGGCTGATATGCAAGAAAGATATCCACACCTGTTTACAGATTCAGGTACTCCTTTTCGTCCTTGTTTTTCTTCTTGTGATCGTTCGAGGACAAACAATGGGTAAATTGGTATCTATTGTAACGACCTGTTTAGTCGTTTGAGCAGTAGAGTTTATTTCTGGTAATAGCTGTCTGGGTCAACGGATCCCACGACGGACCGTCATGGGTACGACGGGCCGTCGAGGGGGTCTCATTCCAAAACACTTAGACCCTGGAAATTTGGGTACTGAGATTGACTCTCCGAACTTCACAACGGAACGGCAGGAAAGACCGTCGTTTGCACGACGGACCGTCACAAATCTTTCCACAGAATTAACTCTCTGAACTTTGTGACGGGCCTGCAGTACGGACCGTCACAGTCATGACGGACCGTCACAGGCTGCGTAACTCTGACTGGGTCGGATTTCTGTTAAAAGTTTTTAAGGGGTGTTTTGGACTATTCCTGCTTATGATTATAAAGTTAGTGGTTTAATGTTAATAATTCAATTACTTGTGGGTTAAAGGAGATAACCTTGAAATAAATAGTGGGTTACTTTTATCATCTTTTATAATTAATTAGATGATAATTAAAGTAAAATAAAAGAGTTTGAATAAGGAAAAAAAATAGAAGGAGCAAAGAAAAGAAGAGAGAAACGAGCGAGAGAAAGGAAGAAGAACGAAGAGAAAGCAAAAAGCATTGGAGAAGTAGATTGCTTGAATCACGATTCTTCGGTGGAGGTAGGTTATGGTTTATGCTATTTCATAGTAAACTCTTAATAGTGAATGATATGTATTGGGTAGTATTGTAAAGTCTTCTATATGCTTAATTATGTACTTGCATGATGTGATTATGTGATTGTAATGGATTGGAAAGATGAGGCTGTGAATCTTAAATCCACTTTGTTAATGATGATGTCTTGGCATAAAGGAAGGTTGATGAACTAGAAATTATTGAGATTAGGGGATTGGGTGTCACGAACTGACACATAGTATTAGGGGATCAGAGGGTCACGTTTTGACACCAGGATAGTAGGGGATCGGGGTGTCACGTTCCGACACCAGGACAGTAGAGGATCGGAGTGTCATGTTCCGACACCAGGATAGTAAGATGAATGAATATTGAGGGGATCGGAGTGTCACGTTCTGACACAAGGATGATAAAGAGAATGAATCTTGTATTATGTTAATGTACTCAATTTAAAGAACCTTTGTCCCAAATGAGTATGGTGTGGAGGCTTGAGTCCTCATAGATGTGCTTGGGTTGTGGCCAATGGTTATGGTACTCGTTGTTGTCACCTGTTAAGTATGGTAGTTGATTTTAGGTTATTATCTGATATATATTGCTTTCTATTTTGAGTTGGCCGATGATACCTACTCAGTACTTGTGCCTTGTACTGACCCCTACTTGTAATTTTCTTCTTTGTTATTTGTGGAGTGCAGCAAACGTGCCATCGACTTCAACTCGTCCTCAACTCTAGCCAGTTTTCATCACGTCAGATTTCAGGGTGAGCTATTGTTCCTAGCTCGGACTGTATTCTCTCTCATTCGTGTCTTCATGTCTTTGAAGTTCGGACATGGACCATCTGTTTACTTAATTTAGCTTCCTAGACACTCTTAGATTTAGTAATTTTAGGATAGAATGTTCTTGTGGTGATGACTTCCACATTTTGGGAATAATAAGTATTAAATTTTAGAAGTTATTTATTGGTTATAGTAATGAGTTTTAAGTCTTCCGCATTATTTTTTGTTCAATATGGTTGAAATGTTGGGTTTAGATTGGTTGGTTCGCTCACATAGGAGGGTAAGTGTGGGTGCCACTCGCGGCTCGTTTTGGGTAGTGACAGTATGAGTATGCAAGTTGGGATGCTAACATACCTTAAGTTTGAAAAGAGTGTGGAGAAACACTTACCTTGGCTTTGGTCAATTCGTGGAGTCTCAATTTATATATATAAAGTAGTATAAATCATGTAATATAAATATAAATAAGACTTTAAAGAAACTGAAACAATCTTAGTTCATTAAAATAAAGCAATAACAAATTTAACTACTCATTTAAAGTAGTATAACTTATGTGGGAGATTCTCTAACTGACAAACATCAATGTGAACATAAGTGATGATACAACATTTTACCTCACACTTACAAGGACCATCCTATACCTTGCCATCGGTGTAGGACCTTACTTAACTTAGTGGATCCGCTAGCTTAACTTACGTGGTCATCTAAAAGATATGACCCATTACCACCCATGATGGCTACATGGTTTACATTGGGACTTGAGTTAATATGAACCCTTATCCCCACATGGATGGTCAATACTCCCAAATATACTCTAGGTCATGCTTTTATAATAACTTCCTTTCTTTGGGCTTGAGATAATTGCTCAACACTGTAACGACCTGTTTAGTCGTTCTGAGCAGCAGATTTTATTTCTGGAAAAACAGGCTGAGGCGACGGACCCCACGACGGACCGTCATGGGCACGACAGACCGTCATGGGCACGACAGACCGTCGCAGGGTCTCATTTCAAAACACTTAGAAAATCTGAAAATTGGGTACTGAAATTGTCTCTCTGAACTTCGTAACGAAATGGCAGGACGGACCGTCACAGAGCCTTCAGTGGAAATCCACTCTCTGGACCTTGCGACGACCTGCAGGACGGACCGTCGCAGGCACGACGGGCCGTCGCAGGTTGCACAATCCCAGTCTGGGTCGGATTTCTTTATATGTTTTAAGGGACGTTTTTGACTATTCTTGCTTTAATTATAAAGTTAGTGGGTTAATATTAATAAGTCTAATTACTTGGGGGTTAAAAGAGGTAACCTTAAGTTAATTAGTGGGTTATTATTGCCATCTTTTATTCTTAATTATATACTAATTAGGGTAAAAGAAAGAGGGTTTGAATAAAGAAAATAGAAAGAACAAGAGAAAGAGGGAGAAAGTCGAACGAGAAAGAGGAGAAACGAAGAGAAACAAAGCTTGGGAAATTGCTTGCTTGATCACTAATCTTCGGTGGAGGTAGGTTATGGTTTTCATGCTATTCGTAGTAAACTCTTAATAGCGAACGATATGTATTGATAGTATTGTAAACCCTGCTATGTGCTAAATTGTATGCTTGCATGAACGTGATTATATAATTGTGATTATATTAAGCATGATGAAGCTATTGAATCCCAAATCTTGATAAAAACCTAATCTCTTTTTAATGATGATGCCTTGGTAAGGGATAAGGCTTGATGAACTAAAGTAATGAGATTGATGATGCCTTGGTAAGGGAGAAGGCTTGATGAATTTATAGAATGAGATTAGGGGATCAGGTGTCACGAACCGACACGTAGAATTAGGGGATCGGGTGTCACGAACCGACACGTAGAATTAGGGGATCGGGTGTCACGAACCGACACGTAGATTTAGGGGATCGGGTGTCACGAACTGACACGTAGATTTAGGGGATCGGGTGTCACGAACCGACACGTAGATTTAGGGGATCGGAGTGTCACGTTCTGACGCATAGTAGTAGGGGATCGGAATGTCACGTACCGACACAAGAGGATTAATGAATATGAGGGAGCGGAGTGTCACGTACCGACACAAGAGAAATAAAGATAATGAATCTTGAAAGATGTTAATATACTCAATCTAATGAACATAATTCCCAAATGAGTATGGTATTGAGGTTTGAGTCCTCATGTGTGAACTTGACGGTAATTGTTAATGATATAGTACTTGCTGTTGCTACATGTTGAGTATCATAGTTGATTTTATGATATTACTTCGCATATATTGATTTCTATTTTAAGTTGGCCGATGATATCTACTCAGTAACCGTGTTTTGTACTGACCCCTACTTTTACGTTTTCTTCTTGTTTATTTGTGGAGTACAGCAAACGTGCCGTCATCTTCGACTCAACAGTAACTCTAGCCAGTCTTCATTACTCCGGATATCAGGGTGAGCTAATGCTTCTAGCTTGGAATGGATCTTCCTCTTCACGTCTTGATGCCTTGATGTTCCGGCATGGACTAGCTATTACTTGTTTTAGCTTTTAGAATACTCTTAGTTTAGTCATTTGATTATAGATGTTCTTGTGGTGATGACTTCCTGATTTTGGGGAATAATAGATGTTGGATTTTAGAAGTTATTGAATTGGTTTTTATTAATGAGTTAAGTCTTCCGCATTACTTTCTGTTGATATTATATTGAAATGTTAAGGTTTAGATTGGTTGGTTCGCTCACATAGGAGGGTAAGTGTGGGTGCCAGTCGCGCCCGGATTTGGGTCGTGACAAACTTGGTATCCGAGCATTAGGTTCGTTGGTCTCATCACACAAGAACGAGTCTAGTAGAGTCTTAAGGAACGGTAGGGGGACGCCTTTACTTTTCTTTGAGAAGCTATAAGACTTTAGGAAAATTCCATTCTTTCATTCTTTCTTTCGTGCTATTAATTGGATCCAATTGGTATCTAGGTGATACAAATTGGTATCTGACCATCTTCACTCTATTTCGCAGATGGTTAGAACTAGAGCAACGACTGCGCCAACATCAACATCGGCAAGACAAGAAGCGTCTGAGCCAGCCACTGGGGCTGTAGCTCGAGGAAGAGTAACGGCAAAAGGCCGTGGTAGAGGTCGTGGGAGGACGTCCTCTAGAGGAAGAGAACGAGCACCTAGCCCATCTGATACTAGGGTAGTGACTCCTCCACCGACTGAAGAGGTAGTGAGAGAGGGTGAGGAAGAGGAAACTGAACAAGTACAGAATGAGGGATTGCCTCTCCAACCTACCCCAGACATGATCAATCACGTTCTTGCTTATTTTAGTGGGTTATCTGATCAAGGTCAAGCACCTCCAGTGTTTTCTGCACCAGCACCTCAGGGTCAAGAGGTACAACGTGCGGCTACTGCGGCTCCTCGTATGGATGCCTCATTGGACATAGGCACGTTTCCACGTCAGACTACTGGGCCTATAATGACAAATGATCAGCATGAACTTTTCAGTAAGTTCTTGAAATTGAAACCTCCAGTCTTCAAGGGTGCTGAATCTGAGGATGCTTACGATTTTCTGGTTGACTGTCATAAGCTACTACACAAGATGGGTATAGTAGAACGGTTTGGTGTTGAGTTCGTGAGTTATCACTTTCAAGGGAATGCCAAAATGTGGTGGCTGTCACATGTTGAGTGTCAACCAACAGAGGCACCACCTATGACTTGGGCCTCATTCTCTATCTTGTTTATGGAGAAGTATATCCCCCGGACTTTGAGGGATAGGAAAAGGGATGAGTTCTTGAGCCTAGAGCAAGGTAGGATGTCGGTCAATGCATATGAGGCTAAGTTTCGTGCACTATCCAGATATGCCACCCAACTTTGTTTCAGTCCACAAGAGCGGATTCATCGTTTTGTGAAGGGGTTGAGGTCAGAGTTGCGGATTTCAGCCTTATAGGTAGCGGCTACGGCAAAATCCTTCCAAGAAGTGGTAGATTTCGTGGTAGAGGTGGAAGGAGTGAAGCCAGATGAATTCACCATGGCATCGACATCAAAGATGTTTCGAAAGGGAGGTGAGTTTAATGGTTCTTACTCTAGAGGACAGGGTTCCGGAGGTTACTCAGTTTGACCCATTCAGTCTTCATTACAGACTGTAGTTGGGGGACCACCTCAGACCGGTCAACACTTCTCTGAGAGACCCATGCTTGAATCCAGAGAGTGTTATGGATGTGGAGAGACTGGACATATTAGGAGAATTGTCCAAAACAGAGTTATAGACCCCCAATAGCTAGAGGTAGAGGTTGTCATGGTAGAGGCCGTTATTCTGGAGGACGTGGTGGACGAGGTAATGGTAGTCACCAAAACGGCCGGGGTGATGGGCAAACTGGAGCCACTACATCACAACATGGTAGGGGAAACGGACAAACAAACGAAAGGGCCCATTGTTATGCTTTCCCTGGGAGATCGGAGGTGGAGACATCTGATGCTATCATCACAGGTAATCTTCTGATTTGTGATTGCATGGCTTCTGTATTGTTTGATCCTGGATCGACATTTTCTTATGTATCTTCCTCATTTTCTAATGGTCTAAATTTACATTGTGAATTACTTGATATGCCTATTCGTGTTTCTACTCCGGTGGGTGAGTCTGTGGTAGTCGAAAAGGTATATAGGTCTTGTTTGGTAAACTTTGTGGGGAGCAACACGTATGTAGATTTGGTTATCTTAGAAATGGTTGATTTTGATGTAATTCTGGGTATGACTTGGCTTTCTCCGCAATTTGCGATCTTGGATTGTAATGCTAAAACGATGACGTTAGCCAAGCCTGGGAAAGATCCGTTAGTGTGGGAGGGTGACTACACTTCCAATCCGGTGCGTATCATCTCCTTTCTTCGTGCTAAGAAAATGGTTAGTAAAGGGTGTTTAGCTTTCTTGGCACATCTCAAGGATGACACTACCCAAGTGCCTTCGATTGAGTCGGTTTCGGTGGTCCGTGAGTTTCTGGATGTGTTCCCTGCAGATCTTCTCGTATGCCACCAGATAGGGATATTGACTTTTGTATTGATCTTGAACTGGGTACTCGCCCCATTTCTATACCCCCTTATAGAATGGCTCCTACGGAGTTAAGAGAGTTAAAAGCCCAACTTCAAGAGTTGTTGAGCAAAGGCTTCATTAGACCAAGTGCATCTCCTTGGGGTGCTCCGGTTTTGTTTGTAAATAAGAAGGATGGGAGTTTTCGGATGTGCATAGACTACCGGCAGTTGAACAAGGTAACCATAAAGAACAAGTATCCTCTTCCTCGCATTGATTCTTTGTTCGATCAGTTACAAGGTGCTTGTGTCTTCTCTAGGATTGACTTGAGATCCGGTTATCATTAATTAAAAATGCGGGCAACGGATGTGCCAAAAACTGCTTTTAGAACCAGGTATGGGCATTACGAATTTGTAGTGATGTCTTTTGGTCATACGAATGCCCCTGCTGCGTTCATGAGTTTGATGAACGGGATTTTTAACCCATATTTGGATCTCTTTGTGATCGTATTTATTGATGATATACTAATATACTCTAAAAGTAAGGAGGAACAGGAGGAGCATTTGAGAATGGTATTGGAAATGTTGAGGGAGAAAAAGCTTTATGCCAAGTTCTCTAAGTGTGAGTTTTGGCTAGATGCAGTGTCCTTCTTGGGGCACGTGGTTTCTAAGGATGGAGTGATGGTGGATCCTTCTAAGATTGAGACAGTGAAGAATTGGGTAAGACCTACTAATGTGTCAGAAATAAAGATCTTTGTTGGGTTAGCTAGCTACTACCGCCGATTTGTCAAGGGATTCTCTTCTATTGCTTCCCAACTGACGAACTTGACTAAGCAAAATGTTCCATTTGTATGGTTAGACGAGTGTGAGGAAAGCTTTCATAAGCTCAAGACTCTGTTGACTACTGCACCAATTCTCACCTTGCCAGCGGAAGGTAAGAATTTCATTGTCTATTGCGATGCATCCTATTCGGGTTTGGGTGCAGTGCTAATGCAAGAGAAGAATGTGATTGCTTATGCTTCAAGACAATTAAAAGTGCATGAACGTAACTACCCAACTCATGATTTGGAATTGGCCGCGGTAGTGTTTGCACTAAAGCAATGGAGACACTATTTATATGGGGTTAAGTGTGAGGTCTACACGGATCATCGTAGCCTTCAGTATGTCTTTACTCAGAAAGATTTGAACTTGTGACAGAGGAGATGGATGGAACTACTGAAGGACTACGACATCACTATTCTGTATCATCCGGGGAAGGCGAATGTTGTAGCGGATGCTTTAAGTAGAAAGGCGGGAAGCATGGGAAGTCTAGCTCACTTGCAAGCTTCTAGACGCCCATTGGCTAGAGAAGTTCAAATTCTAGCTAACGACCTTACGAGATTAGAAGTAAATGAGAAGGGAGGATTTTTAGCTTGTGTGGAGGCAAGATCTTCCTTCCTTGACAAGATTAGGGAAAGCAGTTTAATGATGAAAAATTGATCCGGATCCGAGATAAAGTGTTGCAAGGAGAGGCTAAAGAAGCGACAATCGATGAGGAAGGTGTTTTGAGGATTAAGGGAAGGGTATGTGTACCCCGCGTCGATGATTTGATCAACACTATTCTGACAGAGGCTCATAGTTCAAGGTATTCGATACATCCGGGTGCAACCAAGATGAACCGTGACCTAAAGCAACACTTTTGGTGGAGTAGAATGAAGCGTGATATTGTTGATTTTATTGCCAAATGTCCAAACTGTCAACAAGTAAAGTATGAACACCAAAGGCCCGGAGGAACACTTCAGAGAATGCCCATTCCTGAATGGAAGTGGGAAAGAATTGCAATGGATTTCGTGGTTGGTCTTCCAAAGACATTGGGAAAGTTTGATTCTATTTGGGTAATTGTTGATAGGTTAACTAAGTCTGCTCACTTCATTTAGGTCAAGGTGACTTATAATGCAGAGAAGTTAGCCAAACTTTACATCTCGAAAGTGGTGCGATTGCATGGGGTTCCACTCTCCATTATATCAGATAGAGGTACGCAGTTTACTTATATGTTTTGGAAAACATTGCATGCGGAATTGGGTACTAGGTTGGACCTTAGTACTGCGTTCCATCCTCAGACCGATGGTCAGTCTGAGCGAACGATTCAAGTGTTGGAGGATATGCTTCGTGCATGTGTGATAGAATTTGGTGGTCAGTGGGATAGTTTCTTACCCTTAGCAGTGTTCTCCTACAATAATAGCTATCACTCAAGCATTGATATGGCTCCATTTGAAGCATTGTATGGTAGGAGATGTAGGTCCCCCATTGGTTGGTTTGATGCATTTGAGGTTAGACCTTGGGGTACTGAACTTTTGAGGGATTCATTGAAGAAAGTGAAATCTATTCAAGAAAAGCTTCTAGCGGCTCAAAGTAGGCAAAAAGAATATGCAGATCGGAAGGTTAGAGACTTGGAATTTATGGAGGGTGAACAAGTCTTGTTGAAGGTTTCACCAATGAAAGGGGTGATGTGGTTTGGTAAGCGAGGTAAACTTAGCCCAAGGTATATTGGTCCATTTGAAGTACTTAAGCGAGTAGGGGAGGTGGCTTATGAGTTAGCCTTGCCTCCAGGGCTGTCCGGAGTGCATCCGGTATTCCATGTGTCGATGTTGAAAAGATACCATGGGGATGGAAACTATATTAACCGTTGGGATTCAGTTTTGCTTGATGAGAATTTGTCTTATGAGGAGGAACCTGTTGCCATTCTAGATAGAGAAATTCGCAAGTTGAGATCAAGGGAGATTGCATCCATCAAAGTTCAATGGAAGAATCGACCCGTTGAAGAAGCCACTTGGGAGAACGAGGCAGATATGCGAGAAATATATCCACATCTGTTTACAGATTCAGGTACTCCTTTTCGCCCTTGTTTTCCATCTTGTGATCGTTCGGGGACGAACGATGGGTAAATTGGTATCTATTGTAATGACCTGTTTAGTCGTTTTGAGCAGCAGATTTTATTTCTGGAAAAATAGGCTGAGGCGACGGACCCCACGATGGACCGTCATGGGCACGACGGACTGTCGCAGGGCCTCGTTTCAAAACACTTAGAAAATCTGAAAATTGGGTACTGAAATCGACTCTCTGAACTTCGTAACGAAATGGCAGGACGGACCGTCACAGAGCCTTCAGTGGAAATCCACTCTCTGGACCTTGCGACGACCTGCAGGATGGACCGTCGCAGGCACGACGGGCCGTCGTAGGTTGCGCAATCCCAGTCTGGGTCGGATTTCTTTATACGTTTTAAGGGACGTTTTTGACTATTCCTGCTTTAATTATAAAGTTAGTGGGTTAATTCTAATAAGTCTAATTACTTGGGGGTTAAAAGAGGTAACCTTAAGTTAATTAGTGGGTTATTATTGCCATCTTTTATTCTTAATTATATACTAATTAGGGTAAAAGAAAGAGGGTTTGAATAAAGAAAATAGAAAGAACAAGAGAAAGAGGGAGAAAGTCGAACGAGAAAGAGGAGAAACGAAGAGAAACAAAGCTTGGGAAATTGCTTGCTTGATCACTAATCTTCGGTGGAGGTAGGTTATGGTTTTCATGCTATTCGTAGTAAACTCTTAATAGCGAACGATATGTATTGATAGTATTGTAAACCCTGGTATGTGCTAAATTGTATGCTTGCATGAACGTGATCATATAATTGTGATTATATTAAGCATGATGAAGCTATTGAATTCCAAATCTTGATAAAAACCTAATCTCTTTTTAATGATGATGCCTTGGTAAGGGATAAGGCTTGATGAACTAAAGTAATGAGATTGATGATGCCTTGGTAAGGGAGAAGGCTTGATGAATTAATAGAATGAGATTAGGGGATCGGGTGTCACGAACCGACACGTAGAATTAGGGGATCGGGTGTCACGAACCGACACGTAGAATTAGGGGATTGGGTGTCACGAACCGACACGTAGATTTAGGGGATCGGGTGTCACGAACTGACACGTAGATTTAGGGGATCGGGTGTCACGAACCGACACGTAGATTTAGGGGATCAGAGTGTCACGTTCCGACACATAGTAGTATAGGATCGGAGTGTCAGGTACCGATACAAGAGGATTAATGAATATGAGAGAGCGGAGTGTCACGTACCGACACAAGAGAAATAAAGATAATGAATCTTGAAAGATGTTAATATACTCAATCTAATGAACATAATTCCCAAATGAGTATGGTATTGAGGCTTGAGTCCTCATGTGTGAACTTGACGGTAATTGTTAATGATATAGTACTTGCTGTTGCTACATGTTGAGTATCATAGTTGATTTTATGATATTACTTGGTATATATTGATTTCTATTTTGAGTTGGCCGATGATATCTACTCAGTACCCGTGTTTTGTACTGACCCCTACTTTTACGTTTCTTCTTGTTTATTTTTGTAGTGCAGCAAACGTGCCGTCATCTTCGACTCAACAGTAACTCTAGCCAGTCTTCATTACTCCGGATATCAGGGTGAGCTAATGCTTCTAGCTTGGACTGGATCTTTCTCTTCACGTCTTGATGCCTTGATGTTTCGGCATGGACTTGCTTTTACTTGTTTTAGCTTTTAGAATACTCTTAGTTTAGTCATTTGATTATAGATGTTCTTGTGGTGATGACTTCCAGATTTTGGGGAATAATAGATGTTGGATTTTAGAAGTTATTGAATTGGTTTTTATTAATTAGTTAAGTCTTCCGCATTACTTTCTGTTGATATTATATTGAAATGTTAAGGTTTAGATTGGTTGGTTCGCTCACATAGGAGGGTAAGTGTGGGTGCCAGTCGCGCCCGGATTTGGGTCGTGACAAACACTTACCTTTTAAAGCTCTCTTGGAATGAATGTTCCTTTTCTTGTTCAAAACTCCTTTGGGAATACTTAGTTCTCTTATATGTTTTAAGAAACAAACTCAACTTTTTACTCTTTGCTTAACTTTAAACTTTTGATCTTAATCAACTCTTTAGGGAATACTTAGTTCCCTTATATTTCTTGAAGGAAAGACTTCACTTTTTACTCTTTCTTTATCTCAAAACTTGATTCTTAAATACGAAGTTAAAACACTTAATAAGACTTCTGTAGACTTTAAGAAGTTTTACTTTGACTTACTTTTTAACCTTAAGACTTAACCCTTAGTTTCGTAGTCTTTGATCATAACTTTCCCTTAATTGGATTATTGATTCAAGGTTCATGCTTTTATATTTATGGATTATTTTATGATGTTCAGAAAGATAACACGTACTTCAATAGGGATCACTCCCAAAAAATTCCGCTTGTGAAACCTTAGTTTTCTTGATTGATTCTTGATCTTTCTTTCCGTTTCTCCTTCTCTTCTCTTTTCTCCTAAGCCCTAAGCGTGAATTGGTTTTCTAAAACTGACTTAAGGATTATTTTTACTCCTAATAAACCCTTAAAAATAATTAGGAAATAGTTGGGTGAAATGACAAGTTTACCCTACTAAAATCAAGATTAGGACCTTTCTCAACCCAACAACCCAACTTTCGATAGGCACTTATCCCCTATACAGTATCAAAAATGTTCAAACTCAGCAAATTTGGAAAGATCTCTCTAAGGGCCTTCCAAATATATATAAAAAGGGACTCTAAATCATCTTGAGATAGAAGCTATAACTGTTCTAAGATGACCAAAACTCAATATCTTAATTTAGTAAATTTTCCAAATTTTTCCTACTCTTTCCAAAAGAGATTATTTTTATTTTCTTAACTTATTATCGGAAATTATGATTTTCAGATGTTACACTGATGGGAAAGTTTACTATCTCCCCCTTGGGACAAAACCTCAACTCTCTAGTGATTGACTGCACCCTTTAGTTGAAGCAATATCAGATTAATGTCTTGCTTTTTCTGTAGCCTCCACTACCAATGAGTATTTTTTTAATTCTCAATTGTTACACCACCATCACATATTCCCTTGAGAAAAAATCCTAAGCGAGCAAGCCAGTGAAAATTCTTTGCTAGTTCCTTTCTTTCTTTCTCTACATGTGTCATACTACCCATCGATAATCTACTATGAGTATCTGGTACTACATTGGTCTTACTATGATGTTAATGCATACTCATATCATAATCCTTGAGGACTCAAGTCATCTCCGCCGGTGAAGATTCAACTCTTTCTAGGTGAACTCATATTGAAGGCTCTTATAGTCTATAGTCTGTGAACACACATAGGTGAACACCATATAAGTAATCTCTCCAAACATAACCTTAAGTTGTATAGAAACATATAATATAACCTTACCTAACTTTACAACACACAACCTATGCCAACTGACGATGCACCCCAGTAGATAACATAACTGTCTAAACCCTCAGGTAGAGTCACAACAAGAGTTATAGTCAACCTAGTTTTCAATTTTGTGAAGATTTTGTCATAATTATCTGACCACTGAAACCTAACCATTTTCTGAGTTAGTTAGTCAATGGAGAGGCTATGGATGGAAATCCTTTCGCGAACCTTCTGCAATAACCAATAAACACTAGGAAACTTTTGATATTTTTAAGAGAGCTAGGTCTAAGCCATTGTTTCGCTAATTTTATCTTTTCAGAATCCACTTGAATTCCTTCACTAGTTACAAAATGCTATAGGAAAGAGACATATTTCAACCAAAACTCACATTTTCTGAACTTATTGTATAACTGGCGATCTTTGAGAGTTTGTAGAACAACACTTAAATGATTCACATGTTCTTCCTCATACTTAGAGTAATTGAGGATATCATCAATAAAGACGATAACAAACAAGTCCAAATGTTGCTTGAAGACTAAGTTAATAACATCTATGAGAGTTGCACAAGCATTCATTAGTCCAAATGACATAACTACAAAATCATAGTTACCATCCCGAGTTCTGAAGGCTTTCTTCGGATTGTCAATATCTCTGACTCTGATTTGATGATAATTGGATTTGACGTGTATCTTTAAGAATGGATATCACCCTAAAGTTTGTCAAACAAGTCATCAATCCTAGGGATGAGATACTTATTCTTGATTGCGACTTTGTTCAACTGCCTATAATTGATTAATATTACGAGAGAACCATCTTTCTTCTTCATGAATAACATTGGTGCACCCCAAGGGGAGATATTAAATATGATGAAGTCGTTATCTAGGTCTTTGAACTGCTCTTTCAATCCCATAAGCTGAGCTAGGGCCATTCTGCAAGAAGGAATAGAAATAGGTTGGGTATCTTCAAAAATATAAATTCCAAAGTTGATATCGGTTTCATGAGGAACTACAGAAATATTTTCTAGAAACAATTTTAGAAGCTCGTTGACTACTGGAATAGACTGAAGAGTTGGAGTTCCATAGCTTGAACCTTTAACCCTAACTAGATGATAGAGATACCCCCTATGAGTCATCTTTCTGCACATAAAGTAAGAAATGAATCGACCTATAGGTACTAAGCTACTACCCTATACTAAAATTGGTTCATCTGCAAACTGAAAATGAACAACCCTATTTCTACAATCGACTGAAGCATAAAAAGACTGTAACAAATCAATGAGAAGAATGATATCGAAATCTACAATTTCTGGGAGAGTATAATTAGGCAATTTATGTATACCCGTTTAGCTATAACTGGGTCATCCACTAGAGTAGAGACTGAGAAGGGTTCTAAGAGTGTTTTTGGACTAACATTGAAGTTTACTACTATATAAGAAGTTACAAAATACAAAGTATCCCCTGTTGTTTTTCCACTGAGTGAACATATGAAAGGCACATCCTTAAACTAATAGGATGCCAATTCCACCTTATCACTACAAGTCACTTTCATCACTCTAAAGATTTTCTTAACCTCATCAAAGAAATTTTGTCAGTCCTTAAAAACTTGCGACCCTAAAAACTTAGGTGGATTCATCCTAAAAATCATGGACTCTAGCTGCCACTGATCCACTATTTCGATTAGTAGGAGCTGTAACTTGCAGGTTTTTTTGGTTTTTTACACTCTAAGCCAAAAGTTCAATGGAGTTCCGAAACTCATCATTCAAAACTTCCTGATCTGGGATAAGAGGAGCTACATTATCATTTTGTGCATTTCATTCCTTCCATAGGCTCTATAAAGAGACATGATCTTAAGTGCAGCGATGGATTAGAACAAGGAAATTGGAGCACACCTCACGCATGATTAATTTAATAAGGGAGTGTACCTTTCCAAAAATATTTTGTAGCATCCCTCTTATTAGATGTGGTGCACTTTACATTCATGAACAATACTCTACTAAGTGTGCTTTTTAGACATCCAGGACTCTTAAACCTAGTGTTCCAAAATGAAATTTGTCACACCCTAAGCCTATCCCATGGACGCAAACACGGGACCTAGGTTCACGAATAACCCCAGCTATCTCTGCTTGCATATCATAAGCATACTTAGGACCACTTAATAAATACTATGTAGAAGTTAAATCATATAAATAATCTAAAATGATGGGGAATACCCTTATACTAATTTTGAATATATGAAATTTGGGAGTTTAAACAACAACTAAAAAGTCAAAATCTAACATTATAGCTGAATATATCTTTGTCTGAAACAAGCCTCTAAATTGACTGGATGTTCTATGATATGCCCCAGCTAAATCTTGCTAAAATTGAAACTAAGACTAAAATAGAAATATAACATATCAATTATCCTAAAAAACAATGAGTTACTTACCACTGATGCTGCTTAATTAAAGATTGAGAATCGATCTATGCATGATCTGACTGTTGGAGAACTGTACGTACATCACCAGAAGATATAGCGCAGAGTATGCGTCAGTACTTGAAAGATACTGGACATGCAGGATAGAATAAAGCTAAAGAATAACAAACTAAACTAGCATAAAGCTAATGATATAATCTTAACATGGATAGGATACAAAAAATACTAAACATGACTAAACTGAATGCAATGACAAGGTTCATAACATGCTCAGACTGAATATTAAACTATAATAATAACATAGTCAAAGCCTGAGGATATGACTAAACTATGGGAGATACTAATAACTAGCGTAAAACGACATGAGCTAAATGTGGAGTTTGATGTATATGATCCATTGAGAGGAACTAATATACCCATCAACAGATGTAGAAACATGTTGGCGTGATCACTAAAATGATGCCACGGAGGGGACTTACAACCTGCAGGGCATGTAGTTCTTGGACTTGAAGGTTAATGAGCCTAGTCCACTCGGTGTTAAGCTTCTGCCGATTGATTATGTTATTAACATGTTATGGCTAAAGTTCTGTAATATTGGCTAGCTCAATGTATTGACATGCTGACTCAAAATGCAACATTGATATACTGATAATGAAAAATATAAATTTGAGACATGTATATCTGAAATATCTGACTTAACATATGTGATTTATGAACTAAATGAACTGCATAACTAGGGTTCTGAATTCTTGAAATAATCTACACAACTATACTAAATTCATGATAATCTTATTTGGGTCATTCTAACAACAAAAACCTATCAATTTATAACATTTAAGAATCTGGATAAATATTAGTGACGTAATGGGAGAAAGGAATCTACTAGTGAAATCCCGCATACATGTGATGAAATTCACGGAGGAATCTTTCGATTTTGGAGCTGAAACCGAAGGAAACTTTCTACATTCTTGGGAAGGGTTTGGTTCATTCTTTCTCCTCTTTGTGTTCTATGTCTTATGTTTTTGGTGAATGATCTAACTTGGGTAAGTTCTAATAAGGTCTCTAGGCTAAAACTGACAAAAATTAAGTAGTTTAAGGGTTAAACAATGTAGTTTACGGGTCTAATACATAAGGAAAAGGCCAAAAGGCTCCTGTCTTAACTAATGTTAGTGTTATCAATGAATAGTCGATCGACTAACGACCTATACTAGTCAATCCTCAATTGATGTCTGAAGCATAAAGTTTGGAGTCCGACCTAAGGCCTTTGACCATAGACTATGGTCTGACCTACGATCCTGGCGTACCTTAGAATAATTTATGAGGCATATAGGAGATGGGTGTCAGGTGGCCATCCAGGAACCACCAGCACGGGACGTGGGTCACCCTACGGTTAGTGGGAGGCCAACATGAGTTGCACCTGAAATTCTAAAAATCAGCATTTTGGCCTGTTCTAGCATACATGGTGTTATAAAAATTATGTTTTATCCTGACCTTATTAGAAATGAACCCACAAACAACTGGAATAACAATAATAATCTAGCAATAACATTTTTTTGAGAATTTATTTTAGGACTCTACTTGAAAAAACTTCACAAACTATTTCAATAAAAGCAAAATCAATCAAGCAGAAATGTTTATCTTGGGTGCAGATAACGACTCGAGAAACTACCGCACAAATTTCTGTAACAACAACAATTATGCAATGACGTTGCAGCCTCAAGTTACACACAGTGCTTTCTACCTTACCTCAATACTCTTACTTGCCAATATTGTCTAACTATCAAAATATGAATCTTATCACTTCAGTAATTATATTGTTGCTAATGTCATTCATGTAGGTAAATCTATAATAAATTACTTATTTCATCATCAGATCACCCCTTCACCTTTGATGATCGATCCTTTAGCTACCAACATGGAGAGTATATTAAACATGATTACTATCATAAATTCGATCAATACATTTTGGATAATCACGAGATAGATATGAGTTCATCACAATATAACACAAAAACTTTGTCAATGGTGAGAGTACTAGATCAATAAAACTTTATCAATGGTGAAGCTACTACATCGAACAACATTGTCAATGGTTAGACAAGTAGTAAATTAAAGGGAGATCGCTATCATATCTGGTATTTTTATTATAATTCATTAGCTATAAAGTATAAGTTAGATCTAAGTTTTAGCAATTATTTTTTAGTTTTTTTAGTATGTTCTCTTAAGGATGATTGATGATTTTTTCTTACATTTTATATGATGTTTTTATATTCAGATTTAGTGATGCATTTGTTAGTTGTATATAATAAATATAGTTGATAATGTGTTACATTGTTTACGTTTTTATATTCAGAATTATTGATGCATTTATTATCTACATAGCATGATTTGTGATAATGTGTTACATAGTTATGCATTTATATATAGAACTAGTTTCTGGACACGTGCCTTGCATGTGTATTTCATCTTTTTTTAATAAATCCATTAGAATGATTGAAATTTTATGAAGACATGTGTAATGATTAGTACAAAAATGCAACAATCTCAAAAAAATGTTACAATAATATAATCTTTTGGGATAATTTCCAAGTACCCCCTCAACCTATGCCCGAAATCTCAGAGACACACTTATACTATACTAAGGTCCTATTACCCCCCTGAACTTATTTTATTAGTAATTTTTTACCCCTTTTCAACCTACGTGGCACTATCTTGTGGGCCCAATGAAGGTTGATATTTTTTTCGAACTAGTGCCACGTAAGCTAAAAAGGGGTAGAAAATTACTTATAAAATACGTTCAGGGGGGTAATAGGACCTTAGTATAGTATAAGTGTGTCTCTGAGATTTCGGGCATAGGTTGAGGGGGTACTTGTGCATTATCCCTAATATTTTCATAGAAAATTAAATTAAAGAAGAATGATAGAGAGAAAATATAAAAAATAAACATAGAAGGAAAAGACAACATACAATAATGTTTGCCTACCAAATTTATTTTGTATAACCATACCTTAACTCCAAAAAATCGATGAAATAAATTTCAGAACAATGTCAAACAATACATAATTATATAAAAGATGAGTTGCATACTGAGTTTATTTTGGACAATCATACCTCAACTCCAAAATGAAAAAAGAAAAACTTAAATCATAAGCTGACATAAAAAAGTTCTAAAGAAATATATATGTCATATCTTATACTTCTAAACTTAACACTTGAACTATATTGTAAGATAACTTCTCCCTTTAATTTCATAATGAAGCTATCTGTTATTTTTTTTGGTTAGTTTTTGACGATATGTATCTATATCATTATTTAGGAAGAAAAAAAGAGACCAATAGATGA
>JAKWIX010000323.1:15035887-15050887 GCA_027704785.1 Solanum chmielewskii | reverse complement strand
GGTAACGTTGTATTGAGTTTACTGATAATTATCCTATTTATAATTCTCCTGTTTATAATAGGAGATCTTTCTCTGGTTATAGAAGGTTACCTGAAATTTAGAATATTTCTCCTATTAGTCATGAAGGCCCTAGCTATGGATCAGCAAGGCGAAGACCTTTGTCTCTTCACACTCTAAGTGATACTATGAGTGAAGGATTGGTTGAAAGGGTAAGGATAGACCCTAAAACTAATATTGTTCAAGCAACATATAAGTTGTCAGATTTGGATCCAACTCAGTCAGAAATGGATATCAATGTTGATAAATCAACAGATCTCAACGAAATTTGATGATGAAGAGTCAACAATTGGATTTCAGTCCAGGATCCCTGGCTCGAAAACATATTCAAAAAAATTTTATAATAAAAAATGGAACCAGTTTAGAACTTGGTTTTTTGAAACTTATAGTCAAGACGATTTAAATAATATTTCTCAAAGTTTTATGAAACTTGTGCTTTGCATATCAAAATTATTTATTTTGTTCCGTGGTTTATACCCACATATTTACCTTTATATATCAATGTTATAGAAAGAACTTTTAAAGAAAGTGATGACACTATTACTAAAGCCATCTATCCTCCTCAAGCTCCTTTTATTTTACCAAATAATACTGGGTTAACTTTTTCAGCTTACCAAAAGTTTATTCAAACAGATGTTGCCCAGATTACTATTCATGAGATTAATAATCTTATTGCTCAAAATAATTATTTGAGTTTATATGTCAAAGTTCTTGGAGAACATATCAGTTCTTTAGATAAAAAATTAGATGAATTAATTATTTTGGTCAAGGAATTTCAAAAATGTCCAAAAGAAGATAAAGCTTCTACTTCAAAAACTTCTTTCAATATCCCTACTCATATTCAGCGTCCTATAGATACTTCTGATTTTAAAGTTAAATCTTTTTATGATTTAGAAAATCTTCTTGACAAAAAATTGTCCGGTTTGAGTTCAAAACCTATCACAAATGATTTCTCAGAATCAAATATTAATAAAATTGAAAATCAACTTCTTGGTATTCAAGATCCGAATCAGGATGTTTCAGAAGTAAACGCCAGAAGATTTAAAGCTGGTTACAATCAAAAGCAAAGGATTATAGGAAAAGGGGGTTATGCAACTCTGCCTTCCATGATGACTTATTATTATCCTCGTCCTACTCCTCAAGATGTGCTAGTTGAAGAAAGATATTGGAATCAAACTAACACATCTTACAGTGGTAATGAGGTGTATGAATGAAATTTGGATGCCTTGACGGAAAGGCAAGTTTCAATTATGGTACATCGGATGTTGATGTACTCATCAATTTGTCGTCATACGAATCAGAATAATGATCATGCTATGTAAAATGATTATAGCAGGTTTTACAGGTCAACTCTGAGGATGGTGGGATAATTTCCTAATAGCTGAAGAAAAGTATGCAATAATGAATGCATACAAAGAAGAAATTAAAAGAGAAATAGTTACTGGTGAAGATGGAAAGCCAGTAGAAAAGATTATAACTCAAATGGTTGAAGATGAAGTTTATGCGCTTGTTCTTACTATTTTAGAACATTTTAATGGAAGATTTTCCAACCAAAATGAGACTATTCGAACTTTATTAAATGAACTTAAATGTAACCATTTGGGACATTTTCGATGGTATAAGGACACTTTCATGAGTATAGTTATGGATCTACCTGAAAGTAAGTCAAGTTATTGGAAGAATAGATTCATCGATGGTCTTCCTTCATTATTCTCTAAAAGATTTAAGAAAGTTTTAAGAGGCGATCGACCAGAAATCCCGTATGATACATTAACCTATGGAAAGTTAATAGGGATTTGTACTCAAGAAGGATTAAATCTTTGTAATGAGCTTAAGTTGGCTCAACAGATAAAAAGGAATCAAATGTCTGAAAGATCTCAATTGGGAGATTTTTGTACAAAGTTTGGTATAGAAGGACCGTCTAGTTCTAAACCAAAGACAGGTCAAACTGAAGAAAGGCATCACAAAAGAAGGCATCGTTCAAAATGATACAAAGAAAAGAAAGAAAAAAAGAGAGCTCATAGAAAGGCAACAAGGTTTGCCAGAAACTTCTCCAAAAGATATTTGAAAAACATTAAATGTTACAAGTGTGGACGATTTGGTCATCTTGCAACAAATTGCAAGGCAGATAAGTTTAAAGCTTTGGAGTTGGATGAACCAACTCAAGATAAACTCTATGAGTTACTTTATGAATTTGATTCAGATTCCAATTCTTCTGGTAATTCTTCAGATTATACAACTGATAATAATGTTGATATTACTACTAATAAATGTGCTAATTGTCCAGTTGATAGTTGTTCTTGTGGACAAGATGAATTTTATAAATTGCAATCTCAAATGGAAGATTCTTACTTAGATAAATTACATCAAAGTTTTGAAGAATTAACTTTTAAAATGATTTCTTCAGAAAATGCTATTGAACTTTTAAAAGATCTTTCAGATGAAAATCTTCGAAACCAAATTTTAGAAATGGCTTCTTCAAAACCCTCTTCTTCAAAAAACTTTGAAAAACCGAAGAAGAATGAAGAAAAAGCTTTTGAAAATTTCAATTACAATGTTAGTCCTTACTCTCTTCAAGAAGTTTTTTCCAGACTTGAAAAGAAAGGAATAGGTATTGTAAGAGATACTTCTCTTGATGATTTAAAACATGAGGTTGAAAGCCTTAAAAAGAAATTAAATTTTTTAAAACAAAACCAGTTGATTAATAATCATCGTATTTCTCAACTAGAAAATGATATTCCTATTTTTGATAAAGGTAAAACTGTTATGGATGAAGAGATTAATGAATCTCTAAGTCCTAAATTTCTGGGGATGATGCAAATTGTTACCGCTCATCGATGGTATACGAAATGCACCATTCTTATTGATAATAATTTTAAGGTTACAGGTATTGCTATGATTGATAGTGGTGCTGATGTAAGTTGTATTCAGGAAGGATTAATTTCTTTGAGATTTTTTGAAAAAACTACTCATATTGTCAAATCTGCTTCAAATAATGTTTTAGACATAAAATATAAATTGTTTAATACTTGCATTTGCCAGAGTAAAGTTTGTATTCCTCACTTTTCTTTCTGGTAAAGAACTAATTATATCCGCCAATTATACTTGGCACTCCTTTTATTAATGCTTTATATCCCTTTTCAAAATTAAATGCAAAAGGTTTACAGCGAATTATAATGGTAATACCATTAATTTTGATTTCTTAACTGAACCAGTTCCTAGAGATATTAACTCTTTAATTCATTCAAAACAAAAGCATATTGAGTCTTTACAAATGAAAATTTATAGTCTGAATATTTCAGAGTCTATACAATCTCTTAAAGTTCAAGAAAAAATTAAATTAATTTTTGGAAAAATAGCAGCTGATATTTGTGCAGATCATCCAAATGCTTTTTGGAACAGGAAAAAGCATATTGTGACTTTGCCTTATGAATATTCTTTTTCTGAATCAAATATTCCTACAGAATCTCTCCCCTGTCAAATGAATGCGGAGTTAGTCGAATTCTGTAAAAAAGAAATTGATAATTTATTACAAAAGGGCCTTATAAAACCCTCTAAATCTCCATGGTCTTGTACTGCCTTTTATGTTAATAAAGCTGCAGAACAAGAAAGAGGTGTTCCAAGATTAGTAATAAATTATAAACCTCTGAACAAAGTTTTAAAATGGATAAGGTATGCCATTCCAAATAAAAAGGATTTTCTTTCCAGATTATATGATGCCAAAATATTTTCAAAATTTGATTTAAAATCAGGTTATTGGCAGATTCAAATTTTTAAAGAACATACTTATAAAACTGCGTTTAATGTTCCTTTTGGTCAATACGAATAGAATGTTATGCCTTTTGGTTTGAAAAACGCACCTTCTGAATTTCAGAAAATTATGAATGATATTTTTAATCCTTATATGGATTTCATAATTGTTTAAATTGATGATATTCTTGTTTATTCTAAAACATTAGAATCTCATATAAAGCATGTTGATATTTTCAAGAATATTGTTATTCAAAATGGTTTGGTTATATCCAAAACCAAAATGAGTCTTTTTCAAACAGATGTAAGATTTTTTGGTCATCAAATTTGCCAGGGAAAAATTACCCCTTTTCAAAGATCCATTGATTTTGCATCTAAATTTCCTGATGAAATCACTGATAAAACAATGCTACAAAGATTTTTGGGCAGTTTAAATTATATTTCCCCATTTTATAAAAATTTATCTAAACATCTTGCTCCATTGAGTGACAGGTTAAAGAAAGGTAAAATGTTACCTTGGAATAATGATCTTCTAATTTGGTTAAATCCATCAAGCAAAGAGTTAAATATTTGCCATGTCTTACCCTAGCAAATCCAAATTGGATTAAGATTGTTGAAACTGATGCTTCTAATATTGGTTATGGTGGAATCTTAAAGCAAGTTAATCCCCATGACAGTTGAATATCTTCTAGATTTCATTCGAGCAAATGTCTGAATCTCAGCGCAGATATGAGACTGTTGCTCATGAAATGCTTTGTATTGTTAAATGTGTTTTAAAATTTCAAGATGATCTATATAATCAAAAATTCATTATAAGAACTAATGCTCAATCAGTCAAATTTATGTTTGACAAACATTTTAAACATGACATTTCGAAGGTAATGTTTGCCAGGTGGCAAGCACAATAAGCCCCCTTCGACTTCGAAATTCAGTATAAAAAGGGAACTGATAATTCACTTCCTGATTTCCTATCAAGAGAATTCTTGAATTAATAATTTCTTTGTCTAGTATGTCCACTTATCAGTATTTTCTTGGCGACAAAACTCTTATTACAATTCTAAGAGTTCTACCTTTAGATAATGATATAAAGGAAAAAATCTTAGATATAATTATCGAAGATTTAGTTATGGATTTTTTTATAGAAGGGTCACAATTCTCTGACCTTTCCCTCGCTAATAATGAGTGGGAACTTGATGTTTCTGGATATTTCTCAGATTTGTACTAATCTGTTTCTTCCATTTTGCAGCATGGGAGACACTGATCCTCTGCCATGGTCACAAGTGCGTGGTCAGGGAGGAAGAAATTGAGGAAGAGGAAGATCATCCTCTTCGCAATAAACAAGGTCGTCATACGACTCTTCCTTTCCTGTTATACAGCTAGGAAGTAAAACTTTGATCAAATGGGTTCCAGAGGTGGGTTATACCCCAATAGAAAACATTTCGTGTTTATATCGTAAATATTTTACAAATTTTTGGGACAAGTTAAACAGACAAGACCCGGCAACAAGAAAGTTATATGGGCAAGAATTATGGGACCTTATCAGCAATACTATTAAAGCTTATCAGAACTCTCCTCAAAAGAGCATCTCTACCGGGAGTTCGATCAAACATATTGCCAGAAGAATTTCCATCCAAGATGGAAATAAAGAAGAAATGATAAATAATTATTTGGAAGAGATAAAAAGAACTTGTTAACAAATGTTGCTGAATTTGATAAATCAGACACTTCTATGAGGAGTGGACAAAGTGATGCACAATTTGTCGATCAACATGTTGAACTATCAGAAGGACAGTTACAGAAGGTGGAAGACTTTCTGGCATCAATAAAAGACCAAGATGGTACAATAATAAATACTTTAAAAGGAAAGGATAAGATTTAAAGTCTTTCTTATCAAAAAAATTATCAAGAACAGTATATTATTGTTCAATAATATTGTTTAAAACATTATGTAGGGCCCATATGAGGAGCCCATTTTACTTTTCTTTTTCTATATAAGGAGCCTCATTCAGAGGTGTAGAGATAAGTTTAAGAGTGTGTAAGTTTTTCTAGTTTTAAGTTTCTCTCTCTAGTTTGCTCTCTCTTGTAATTCTCTCTTGTGAGTAATCAGAAAGAGATTTTTGGATTAAAGATTCGCTTTCAAGGTATTTTCTTTTGTTACTTTTATTATTTTCTTTTATGATTGCAGCCTCCATGGACGGCTAAGATAATTTTCATATCTATGCTTGCTTCATAACCTCTGTATGATGTTCTTGTTTAATATCTGGATCTAATCAAGTTATAATGAATTGTTATTATAGTTCTTAAATCTTTTATCACAAGTTTTGACTTGGTTTCGAGGTGGTGGTAGAGTCTGATAATATACTGTTAATGGTAGCGAGCATGTGGTATTGTAAGTCCCCGTTAATGTTGAAGAAAGGGGCAGCCTGAAACCCTTGTTAAAACTGCTATCCATTAATATGTATACTATTTAGACAGGCTCCATGCTTGAGTAAAAGTTTACCATACAGCCGAAACTTAGGATAAAACTTTTAACAAAACTATAATACGTTTCTAGTATAACTTGGTCATGTACACAACTAGATCTGGATGGCCGTGCATAACAGGATCGAGGGGCTGGCGGTAGTTTCAGCTCATCCAGACCTAGCTTTGCACATGACCAACTTATACTTTGAAACGTATTATAGTTTTGCTTAATGTTTTATCCTAAGTTTCGGCTGTATGGTAAACTTTTTACTAAAGCATGGAGCCTGTCTTGATAATATACGTATTAATGGATAGCAATTCTAACAAGGGTTTCAGGTTGCCCCTTTCTTCAACATTAACGGGGACTTACAATACCACATGCTCGCTACCATTAACAGTGTATTATCATACTGGACCACCATCTCGAAACCAAGTCAAAACTTGTGGTAAAAGATGTAAGAACTATAATTAGAATTCATTATAACTTGATAAGATCCAGATATTAAACAAGAACATCATACAGAAATTATGAAGCTAGCATAGATATAAAAATTATCTTAGCCGGCCATGGAGGAGGCAATCATAAAGAAAATAATAAAAATAACAAAATAAAATACCTTGAAAACTGATCTTCAATCCAAAAGATTCTTTAGTATTACTCACAAGAGAGATTTACAAGAGTAAGTAAACTAGAGAGAGAAAATTGAAACTTAAAAACTTATATCCAAACTCCTGTCTACACCTCTGAATGAGGCTCTTTATATAGAAAAAGAAAAGTTAAATGGGGTCCTCATATGGGCCCTACATGATGTATTAGACAGTATTATTGAACAGTAATATACTATTCTTGATAAGGTTTTTGATAAGGAAGACTTAAGTCTTATCCTTTCCTTTTAAAATCTTTATTATTGTATCATCTTGGTCCTATATTGATGCCAGAAAGTCTTCTACCTTCTGCAACTGTCCTTCTGATAGTTCAACATCTTGATCAACAGATTGTGCATCACTTTGTCCACTTCTCATAGAAGTGTCTGATTTATCACATTCAACAATGTTTGTTAACAAGTTCTTTTTAATTTTTCCAGAAAATTATTTATCATTTCTTCTTTATTTCCATCTTGGAGGTAAATTCTTCTGGCAATATGCTTAATCGAACTCCCGGTGGAGATGCTCTTTTGGGTAGAGTTCTGATAAGTTTCAATAGTATTGCTGATAAGGTCCAATAATTCTTGCCCATATAACTTTCTGGTTGCCGGGTCTTGTCTGTTTAACTTGTCCCAAAAATTTGTAAAATATTTACGATATAAACACGAAATGTTTTCTATTGGGGTATAACCCACCTCTGGAACCCATTTATGGATCCATGGAATAGAAAACTCTATAAAGAAATACATTTGATCAATTTTCTCAATATTTGAGATATTATCTTGCAAAAATAAATCGGTTAAAAATGGAGAAATTTTTGCCCATTGTTTGTATAAAGTATAAAAATTATGAGGTAAAATCCTTACCGTCGGGCCATGAATAGACCACCAGTTTATAAACCAATTTGGTAAATTTTTAGTAAAAACTTGAGCACATACTTTTAAAAACCATGTGTGCTTAAGTTTAGTATTATTGTAAAAAAATATTTTGTGAAAGGCCTGGATATAATCCCAATATGTAAAATTCATGTTTATACCATTCACGGAAACTTGTCTCTGCTGCATAATGGAGATCCCCCAATCTTCGGCAGATATAATCTGCTTAATAGTGATTTTGGAGAAGTTATAAACATTCTTATCAAAATCAGAGATGAAATGCTGAAATTCAGCACTTCCAGTATAACTTAGAATAGACTCATAATATGTTCGAGTCTTATAAGCTTCTCCAGGGAAATATTATCCCTTTGTTAAGTACCTTTGGAGTATATTCCAAGGCTCATTGCTTCTCTGGATATCAGAGTTTTCTAAAAGAAACATAATTTCTTTTTTCGTCGTTTCTTTTGGAACACTGACTGGGTTAGTCTCTTTGGCTAAAGAGGCATAGGTATTATTTTGTTCTTTTGTCTGCAAATATGCCTGAATTTGTTCATATAATGAACTATCTTTAGGAATATCCTTAAGATTTTAAGTTGATGAAGCTGATGAAGGAGCTTCGCCAATCTTTGATTTAATCAAAGTTTTGCTTCATACCTGTATAACAGGAAAGGAAGAGTTGTATGACGACCTTGTCTGTTGTGAAGAAGAGGATAATCTTCCTCTTCCGCGATTTCTTCCTCCACGACCACGCACTTGTGACCATGGCGGAGGATCAGCCTCAAATGCTGCAAAAATGGAAGAAATAGATTAGTACAAATCTGAGAAATATCCAGAAATATCAAGTTCCCACTCATTATTATCTAGGGAAATGTCAGAAAATGGTGACCCTTGTATAAAAAAATCCATGACTAAATCTTCGATAATTATATCTAAGATTTTTTTATTTTAAATCATTATCCAGAGGTAAAACTCTTAAAATTGTAATAAGAGTTTTGTCGCCAAGAAAATACTGATAAGTGGACATAATAAACAAAGAAATTATTAATTCAGGAATTCTCTCGATAAGAAATCAGGAAGTGAATTATCTGTTCCCTTTTTATACTGACTTTCGAAGTCGAAGGGAGCCAATTGTGCTTGCCACCTGGCAAACATTAACTTCGAAATGTCATGTTTAAAATCTTTGTCAAACATAAATTTAATTGATTGAGCATCAGTTCTTATAATGAATTTCTGATTATATAAATCATCTTGAAATTTTAAAACACATTTACGATATAAACGAGGAATGTTTTCTATTAGGGTATAAATACTAGAAACGTATTATAGTTTTGTTAAAAGTTTTATCCTATGTTTCGGCTGTATGGTAAACTTTTACTCAAGCATGAAGCTTGGGTTAATAATATACATATTAATGGATAGCAGTTCAAACAAGGCTTTCAGGCTGGCCTTTCTTCAACATTAACGGGGACTTACAATACTACATGCTCGCTACCATTAACAGTATATTATCAGACTGTACCACCACCTCGAAACCAAGTCAAAACTTGTGATAAAAGATTTAAGAACTATAATAAGAATTCATTATAACTTGATTAGATCCAGATATTAAACAAGAACATCATACAGAGATTATGAAGCTAGCATAGATATGAAAATTATCTTAGCCGGCCATGGAGGCGGCAATCATAAAAGAAAATAATAAAAGTAACAAAAGAAAATACCTTGAAAGCGAATCTTTAATCCAAAAATATCTTTATTATTACTCACAAGAGAGATTTACAAGAGAGAGCAAACTAGAGAGAGAAAGTTAAAACTAGAAAAACTTACACACTCTGCAACTTATCTCTACACCTCTAAATGAGGCTCCTTATATAGAAAAAGAAAAGTAAAATGGGGTCCTCATATGGGCCCTACATAATATTTTAAACAATATTATTGAACAGTAATATACTGTTCTTGATAAGGTGTTTGATAAGAAAGACTTTAAATCTTATCCTTTCCTTTTAAAGTCTTCATTATTTTACCATCTTGGTCTTTTATCGATGCCAGAAAGTCTTCTACTTTCTGTAACTGTCCTTCTGATAGTTCAACATCTTGATCGACAGATTGTGCATAACTTTGTCCACTCCTCATAGAAGTGTCTTATTTATCAAATTAAGAAATATTTTTTAACAAGTTCTTTTTAATCTCTTCCAAATAATTATTTATCATTTCTTCTTTATTTCCATCTTGGATGGAAATTCTTCTAGCAATATGTTTGATCGAACTCCCGGAGGAGATGCTCTTTTGAGGAGAGTTCTGATAAGTTTTAATAGTATTGCTGATAAGGTCCAATAATTCTTGCCCATATAACTTTCTAGTTGCCGGGTCTTGTCTGTTTAACTTGTCCCAAAAATTTGTAAAATATTTACGATATAAACACGAAATATTTTCTATTGGGGTATAACCCACCTCTGGAACCCATTTATGGATCCATGGAATAGTAAACTCTATAAAGTAATACATTTGATCAATTTTCTCAATATTTGAGATATGATCTTGCAAAAATAAATCAGTTAGAAACGGAGAAATTTTTGCCCATTGTTTGTATAAAGTATAAAAATTATGAGGAAAATTTTTTACCGTCGGGCCATGAATAGACCACCAGTTTATGAACCAATTTGACAAATTTTTAGTAAATACTTGAGCACATACTTTTAAAAACCATGTGTGCTTAAGTTTACTATTATTATAAAAAAATATTTTGTGAAAGGCCTGGATATAATCCCAGTATGTAAAATTCATGTTTATACCATTCACGGAAACTTGTCTCTCATGCATAGTGGAGATACCCCAATTTTCGGCAGATATAATTTGTTTAATAGTGATTTTGGTGATTTTATAAACATTCTTATCAAAATCAGAAATGAAATGCTGAAATTCAGTACTTCTAGTATAACTTAGAATAGACTCATAATATGTTCGAGTCTTGTAAGCTTCTCCAGGGAAATATAATCCCTTTGTTAAGTACCTTTGGATTATATTCCAAGGCTCATTGCTTCTCTGAATATCAGAGTTTTCAAGAAGAAATATAATTTCTTTTTTTGTCGTTTCTTCTGGAACACTGACTGGGTCAGCCTCTTTGGCTAAAGAGGCGTAGGTATTACCTTGCTCTTTTTCTTGCAAATATGCTTGAATTGGTTCATATAATGAACTATCTTTAGGAATATCCTTAAGATTTATAGAAGATGAAGCTGATGAAGAAGCTTCGCCAATCTTTGATTTAATCAATGTTTTACTTCCTAGCTGTATAACAGGAAAGGAAGAGTTGTATGACAACCTTGTTTGTTGTGAAGAGGATGATCTTCCTCTTCCTCGATTTCTTCCTCCCCGACCACGCACTTGTGACCATGGAGGAGGATCAGTGCCTCCCATGCTGCAAAATGGAAGAAACAGATTAGTACAAATCTGAGAAACATCCAGAAACATCAAGTTCCCACTCATTATTAGCGAGGGAAAGGTCAGAGAATTGTGACCCTTCTATAAAAAGTCCATAGCTAAATCTTCGATAATTATATCTAAGATTTTTTCCTTTATATCATTATCTAAAGGTAGAACTCTCAGAATTGTAATAAGAGTTTTGTCGCCAAAAAAATACTGATAAGTGGACATACTAAACAAAGAAATTATTAATTCAAGAATTCTCTTGATAGGAAATTAGGAAATGAATTATCAGTTCCCTTTTTATACTGAATTTCGAAGTCGAAGGGGGCTAATTGTGCTTGCCTCCTGACAAATATTAACTTCAAAATGTCATGTTTAAAATCTTTGTCAAACATAAATTTGACTGATTGAGCATCAGTTCTTATAATTAATTTTTGATTATATAGATCATCTTGAAATTTTAAAACACATTTAACAATACAAAGCATTTCATGAGCAACAGTCGCATATGTGCGCTGAGATTCAGACCATTTGCCCGAATGAAATCTAACAAGATATTCAACTTTGTCATGGGGATTAACTTGCTTTAAGATTCCACCATAACCAATATTAGAAGCATCAATTTCAACAATCTTAATCCAATTTGGATTTGCTAGGGTAAGACAAGGCAAATATTTAACTCTTTGCTTGATGGATTTAACCAAATTAGTAAGATCATTATTCCAAGGTAACATTTTACCTTTATTTAACCTATCAGTCAACGGAGCAAGATCTTTAGATAAATTTTTATAAATGGGGAAATATAATTTAAACTGCCCAAAAATCTTTGTAGCATTGTTTTATCAGTTATTTCATATGGAAATTTTGATGCAAAATCAATGGATCTTTGAATAGGGGTAATTTTTCCCTGACAAATTTGATGACCCAAAAATCTTACATCTGTTTGAAAAAGACTTATTTTTGTTTTGGATATAACCAAACCATTTTGAATAACAATATTCTTGAAAATATCAAGATGCTTTATATGAGATTCTAATGTTTTAGAATAAACAAGAATATCATCAATATAAACAATTACGAAATCCATATAAGGATTAAAAATATCATTCATAATTTTCTGAAATTCAGAAGGTGCGTTTTTCAAACCAAAAGGCATAACATTCCATTCGTATTGACCAAAAGGAACATTAAGCGCAGTTTTATAAGTATGTTCTTTAAAAATTTGAATCTGCCAATAACCTGATTTTAAATCAAACTTTGAAAATATATTGGCATCATATAATCTAGAAAGAAGATCCTTTTTATTTGAAATGGGATACCTTATCCATTTTAAAACTTTGTTTAGAGGTTTATAATTTATTACTAATCTGGGAACACCTCTTTCTTGTTCTGCAGCTTTATTAACATAAAAGGCAATACAAGACCATGGAGATTTAGAGAGTTTTATAAGGACCTTTTATAATAAATTATCAATTTCTTTTTTACAGAAATCGACTAACTCCGCATTCATTTGACAGGGGCGAGTTTTTGTAGGAATATTTGATTCAAAAAAAGAATATTCATAAGGCAAAGTCACAATATGCTTTTTCCTGTCCTAAAAAGCATTTGGATGATCTCCAAAAATATCAGCTGCTATTTTTCCAGTAATCAATTTAATTTTTTCTTGAACTTTAAGAGATTGTAAAGACTCTGAAATATTCAGACTATAAATTTCCATTTGTAAAGACTCAATATGCTTTTGTTTTGAATGAATTAAGGAGTTAATATCTCTAGTAACTGATTCAGTTATGAAATCAAAATTAATGGTATTACCATTATAATTCGCTGTAAAACCTTTTGCATTTAATTTTTAAAAGGGATATAAAGCATTAATAAAAGGAGTGCCAAGTATAATTGGCGGATATAATTGATTCTTTACTAGAAAGAAAAAGTGAGGAATACAAACTTTACTCTGGCAAATGCAAGTATTAGACAATTTATATTTTATGTCTAAAGCATGATTTGAAGCAGATTTGACAATATGAGTAGTTTTTTCAAAATGTCTCGAAGGAACTAATCCCTCCTTAATACAACTTACATCAGCATCACTATCAATCATATCAATACCTGTAACTTTAAAATTATTATCAATAAGAATGGTGCATTTTATATACCATCGATGAGCGGTAACAATTTGCATCAACCCCAGAAATTTAGGGCTAAGAGATTCATTAATCTCTTCATCCATAACAAATTTACCTTGATCAGAAATAGGAATATCATTTTCTAGTTGAGAAATACGATGATTATTAATCAACTGATTTTGTTTTAAAGATTTAATTTCTTTTTTAAGGTTTTCAACCTCATGTTTTAAATCATCAAGAGAAGTATCTTTTACAATACCTGTTCCTTTCCTTTCAAGTCTGGAAAAATCTTCTTGAAGAAAGTAAGGACTAGCATTGTAATTGAAATTTTCAAAAGTTTTTTCTTCATTCTTCATCGGTTTTCAAAGCTTTTTGAAGAAGAGGGTTTTGAAGAAGCCATTTCTAAAATTTTGTTTCGAATATTTTCATCTGAAACATCTTTTAAAAGTTCAATAACATTTTCTGAAGAAATCATTTTAAGTTAATTCTTCAAAACTTTGATGTAATTTATCTAAGTAAGAATCTTCCATTTGAGATTGCAATTTATAAAATTCATCTTGCCCACAAGAAATACTATCACATGGACAATTAGCACATTTGTTAGTAGTAATATCAACATTATTATCAGTACTATAATCTGAAAAATTACCAGAAGAATTGGAATCTGAATCAGATTCATAAAGTAACTCATAGAGTTTATCTTGAGTTGGTTCAGCCAACTCCAAAGCTTTAAACTTATCTGCCTTACAATTTGTTGCAAGATGACCAAATCGTCCACACTTGTAACATTTAATGTTTTTCAAATCTCTTTTGGAGAAGTTTCTGGCAAACCTTGTTGCCTTTTTATGAGCTCTCTTTTCTTCTTTCTTTTCTTTGTATCGTTTTGAACGATGCTTTCTTTTATGATGTCTTTCTTTAGTTTGAACTGTCTTTGGTTTAGAACTAGACGGTCCTTCTATACCAAACTGTGTACAAAAATCTCCCAATTGAGATCTTTCAGACATTTGATTCCTTTTTATCTGTTGAGCCAACTTAAGCTCATTACAAAGATTTAATCCTTCTTGAGTACAAATCCCTATTAACTTACCATAGGTTAATGTATCATACGGGATTTCTGGTCGATCTCCTCTTAAAACTTTCTTAACTCTTTCAGAGAATAATGTAGGAAGACCATCGATGAATCTATTCTTCCAATAACTTGATTTACTTTCAGGTAGATCTATAACTCTACTCATGAAAGTGTCCTTATACCATCAAAAATGTCCCAACTGGTTACATTTAAGTCCATTTAATAAAGTTCGAATAGACTCATTTTGGTTGGAAAATCTTCCATTAAAATGTTCTAAAATAGTAAGAACAAGCGTATTAACTGCATCTTCAACCTTTTAAGTTATAATCTTTTCTACTGGCTTTCCATCTTCAGAGTAACTATTTCTCTTTTAATTTCTTCTTTGTATGCATTCATTATTGCATACTTTTCTTCAGGTGTTAGGAAATTATCCCACCATCCTCTGAGTTAACCTGTAAAACCTGCTATAATCATTTTACATAGCATGATCATTATTCTGATTCGTATGACGACAAATTGATGAGTACATCAACATCCGATGTACCATAATGGAAACTTGCCTTTCCTTCAAGGCATCCAAATTCCATTAATACAC